>PVIW01003595.1:141656-161843 GCA_004026585.1 Noctilio leporinus | reverse complement strand
ACAGTGGATGATTGGATCAAAAAACTTTGGTACATTTACACAATGGAATTCTATATAGCAGAAAGAAAGAAGGAACTTGTACCCTTTGCAACAACATGGATGGAACTGGAGAGTATTGTGCTTAGTGAAATAAGCCAGTCAGTGAAGGACAAATATCATATGATCTCACCCATTACGGGACAATAATGAGCAAAACTAACAGCAAGCAAAACAGAACCAAGTATATGAATACAAGGAATAGGCCTTCAGTGGTCAGGGGGAACGCGGTTGGGGGGAGGGGGGAGGCAGAGGCAAAGAAGGGGAGCAGCTTAGACAAGAACCTAGTATAAAGGAACCATGGCCATGGACAACAGGTGGGATTGACTTTAGGGGGAATGGGTGGGTGGGGAGGGGGACAGAGGGGAGCAAAAAGGGGATGGATGTAATACAACAACAATAAAAAAAAAAAAAAAAAAAAAAGACGGCAGTGCCATTGTTACTTAATGGGTGCAGTTTCCATTTTGGAAGATGGGAAAAAGTTCTGGGTGGTGGTGATGGTTGCCTGACAATGCAATTTTATTAATGCCACTGAACCAGACTCTTAAAAATGGTTAAAATGGTAAATTTCATATTGTGTATATTTCACCACAGTCTTTTAATGGGGAAGAAAGGGTATATTAAGTGCTATATTAAGAGGGAGTCGTATGGAGGGGGAGTTAATGAACCACAGCTCAGAGCTTCATCTATGAATTTCTTTCCTTAGACTCCAAACAAGCCTCAGACGCTTCTTAGTCCAGAGTGTTCTGGAATACACGCATTCCACCAAGCTTCTATCACAGAATCATGTTTGTATGACTACCTGCCTCTGGAATGTAAGCACCTTGAGGGCAGAGGCTGTCTTCAGGTCACATCCTGGGTGTGTACCTCTGCCTTTGGCTATGGCTGAAAGGGAGGGTGAGTAGGAGGGAGTGGGCCCACCGGAAGTTGGGGGAGTTCCAGCCAGGGCTTTTAATTCAGTTATAAAATAACAGAATATGCTATTATCTGCTGGCAGGAATTTGATTTGAGGCTTGAAAAAAGACTTGGAGCTATTGAAAAGGAAATGGGCATAAGAGCGCATCAAAGGAGAAGAAAGGATTGTCCCAGGGTGACACGGCTCAGGCTGGGACTGCATCAGTGTAATTAGTGGTGTGATTTCCTCCAGCTGTGTGTGACTAGAAGTAGGAAGCAGAACAGCTGGAGGGATCCGGGGTTGGGGTTTGGCTAGGTGGGTGGGTAGAGAGTACAAAAAAGCAGAGAACCAAAGGTGCTGGTGAGATAGTGGTCCCTTTGCTTGGCTAGAGACTCTGTCGGGGGAAGGAGGGAGGGAGGTGGGCAGAGGGAGACCAAGGGCTGGATGATGTCAAGGAGCACATTTGGGAGGGATGAAGGTTTAGTGGAAGTAAACGAGTGAGAAAACTGGGGGAAAAAAGGATTGAGCTGGGAAAGTAGAATGTTCGCATTTAGGACTTTGGGGGTAGCATGGCCCCAGGTGATGATGAAGTCTGGGGTGATGCTCCAGAGTGGGTGGCTGAAGGGGAATCAAAATGAAGGGGGATGTTACAGAGCAGGCCAAGGGACTGTCAGGCTCAGGAGCTGATGGGGCGCCCTCCTTTGGGGCTGAGAACTGGGCTACAATCCTGCACTGAAGTAGCCAAAGTTTTCTGTGCCCTCTTGGCCCCTCCTCAGCAGATGGCTGCTCCTTGCAATCGGGGGAAATGGCAGGAAAAAAATGGATAAGGAGTAAAGGAAACCACTCTGCAGAGGCCCTGTGTCTGATCCTCAGAGGCCAAGATTGGTTCAGTCATACTGCTGCCTACAGCCCAAGCTGACACAGACCTTGCGACTTTACTGTTGACAGTCAATGTTTCTTGGGGGCACCTTTGAACACTGTGAACTGAATAAAAGAGATAAAAGGGGAATAAGTTAGCTTTGATCTGCTGCAGAACAGAATAGCCTTACTTTGTGGTTGCTGAAGTAAAGCCAATTCTCCAAACTAACTCCACACTTTGTTCCTGAGTTTCAGATGATCTGGTTAAAACCCTGAGACTTGAAATGTAAGTTTAAGGCCAGTGATTCACTCTGTTCACAGTACAATTTTCACAATTGAAACAGTCTCATTTTCAGAACATTTGATGTTGAAAACATTCAGTCCTCAGTTAAAATGAATCACATTTTAACTTTGATAAGTGGAAAGGGTCATCTGACTCTTTCCCAGAGACCCTCAAGGAGTGCCCCTCTGGTTTTTAAACTGCCCCCAAGAGGGTAAGACCCTCCCATCGAAAGTCCGTGCTGCAGACAGTGGAAGTGGGTGCAAATGTGGGAGAGCAATGCAATCAATAGGACCTGAGAAGTAAAGGTGAAGGGGAGGGTTTCAAAATGACTCTCTGCTTTCTGGCTTGGAGGACTGAGGGGTTGTGGGTCTTTGAACATGGGAAGGGGCACGGGACTGGGATGCAAGGGGGTGAGGAGTTCAGTTGTTGCCTTCCTTGATTGACGTGGCCTGAGGCACCAACTAAGATCAAGCAAGTAGAAACACACGAGGAGGCCAGGCCTGCAAATGTGGATTCGGGAGTCACAGGCATGAACTGAACTAGATGGCCCAGAGCCCAGGAACATGGAAAGAACAGGGCAGAGGGCTAAATGGGCCCCAGGCACTCCCAGCAAGGTATCGTGTGGCTGTGGGGTCTCTATACCCACTGTATACCTCCTTCTGCTGTTTGTCCATCTGTCAGGACTGCCTGGGCTATCATAATCAAAGTGGGCCCAAGGTGGCAATGGTCTCTGGCTTCACACTCAGCCTCAGTTCTAAGATATCCTCTCTTAAGCATGTTCAGGTCCTCCCTTCTTAACCAACTACTCTGAGGGTTCCAACATTTCTCCCTACTGAACCACATGCCTCCCTCAGCCCCCTACTCCACCCCTAGCCACATGACTAGATCCCCACACCTCACATCATAATAGCAAACTTGTACAGCACCTCACAAGTTGCAAAATAGTTTTCAAATGCTTGATACTCTTTTTATTTTTTTTTTTTTTTATTTTTTTATTTTTTGTATTTCAATAAAACTTTATTTACAAAAGCAAGTAGGAGGCCTGATTTGGCCAATAGGTTATAACATTTTTAAAATATATTTTATTTGTTTTGCTATTACAGTTGTCCCAATTTGCCCCCCTTTGCCCCCCTCTACCCAGTACCCCATTTCTTCCAGCAATGCCCCCCTTAGTTCATGTCTGTGAGTCATGCATATAAATTCTTAGGCTTCTCTATTTCCTTTGTTCCTCTTAACATCCCCCTGTCTATTCTGTAACCATCAATGTGTACTTTTTCTTTCCCTTTCACTTCCAGACAACTCACCATTTAATTACTGCCTTCTGTTAGCTTCTCAAATCATATTAATACAAAGTTTTCTTTTCATTATTCCAAAATGCCTATGTTAATTAATTTGTTTAAAGAATTAGTCTTTTAAGTAATATGAATTGCAATATTACCAAACACATGCAAAAATACATTTACACCCATACATATTTTTACACATATTTAAAGTACATACTGGATTTTGAAGAGTTAATACAAAAAATTTAAAATATGCCAATAGCTTACTTAATTATTACATGTTAAATGATAGTATTTTAGATATATTGTAGCAAGATTAAGCAGTTTTTTTTTAATACTTATTTTACTCTGGAATGCTATTTTTGTGAAATATATCACAGCAATGGTGTATTGCAGAACTCACTTTTGTGAAAGTTGTCCTAGAGACAGTGCCAAACCCATAGTAAAAATGAATTTGATTTTTGAGTCAGATCCTCCCCACTCCAATAATATAACTTAACTTTATTTTAAGCTACTGGAACTACGACTTATTCTTTTGGGAGTTTTCCATCTTAAATAGTAGATTGTTTATTTAGTTAGGCTGTGCACAGGTCTTACTTCTTTCAATACCCTCTGTTCTTCCTCTGCATGTGTTTTACAAGATGAAGCCTTCAGAAATAATGGCACTTGCAGCCGGTCCCCAGAGTAAAAATTATTATGTCTACTAAGTTGAGGTAAAAAATAAAAACCCCTAGGATTTAAATAATTTTGTAGAATAGTATTCTAGCTATTTTTTGAGCTTGTGGTTAACTTCCTATGTGATCCTAAACTAACCCCTGAACTATTTAGGAGTCTGTTGAGGTAGAGATTAGGTATGTTCACATTTCAATAATAAAGTTTACCATAGCATTAATTCCTTTTCCCAAGTATCCCCAGTTTGGGGGCCTTCATAACTGGAAATGTATATTTCCATGATTTAGTTGAAAGGAATCTCATCTAATTTACATGCTAATATGAGAATATATGTTGTCTATGCACACAAATCATATAGTTCAGTGGTTTGCAACTTCAATCCAAATTGGTCTTCATTTTCAGCATCTTTTCTAACCTAAAGATGGACTGATCTTACAACACACCCATGACCTGTTGGTTGCTATTTAAAAGATAAATTGCTAACAAAATCTATATATTACACACCTACAAATATGCACATGTTTTATAACAGCGAATAAGAAAGATAGCATGTCTTCTATGTAATATACATCCACATTTTCTTACTTTTTTCTTCTTCCTTAACTGCATTCAATTTTTCTGAGCTATTGCAAGTAACCTGATTTTCCCATATTGTGAAATGATTCCAATCTAAGACAACTTAACCCGCAGTAATGCAGATACAAGTAAGATATAAAATTGTACCTTATTTAGTCAAATCTATTTGTAACAAGATTACTTTAAAGCATTCATAAGTTAAAGTTGGTTCTTATCCATTCAGCTGCCTATGTCTTTTGACTGGTGCATTTAATCCATTTACCTTTGTGCCTGTGTTCCTGTCTGTCTCTCTGTTTCTTCATCTTCTTAAAGCAGACCCTTTAGCATCTTTTGCAATACTGGTTTGGTGTAGATGTGTTCTTTTAGACTTCTTTTGTCTGGGAAGCTCCTTATTTCACCTTCCATTTTGAATGTGAGCCTTGCTGGGTAGAGTATTCTTGGTTGAAGGTCTTTGTTTTTCATTGCTTGAAATACTTTTTGCCATTCCCTTCTGGCTTGTTGTGTTTCTGTGGAGAAATCAGCTGATAACCTTATGGGAGCCCCCTTGTATGTTATTAGCTATTTTTCTCTTGCTGCTTTTAGGATTCTCTCCTTGTCTTTGAAATTTGCCATCTTCATTATGATGTGTCTTGGAGTGGGCCTGTTTGGGTTGATTTTCCTTGGGACCCTCTGTGCTTCCTGAGTTTGCATGACATTTTCTCTCCTCAAGTTAAGGAAGTTTTCTGTCCTTACTTTTTCAAAAAGGTTTTCTATTCCTTGCTCCTCCTCTTCTCCTTCTGGTATCCCTATGATATGGATGTTATTACGTTTCATGTTGTCCTGCATCTCTCTTAAATCCTCTTCATTCTTTTTCAGTCTTTTTTCATTTTGTTGCACAGCCTGGGAATTTTTTTCTACACTGACCTCCAGTTCGTGGATCTGATCCTCTGCTTTTTCTAGCCTGCTTTTGATTCCTTCTACTGTGTTCTTCAATTCAGAAATGGTATTCTTCATTTTCTCCTGGCTCTTATTGATGGTGTCTATGTCCTTTTTAAAATTTGTGTAGTTCTCAGTAAGTTCCTTGTAGCTTTCCTGGAGTTCTTTGTAGTTCCCCTGGAGTTGTTTGTAGTTTTCTTTGAACTCACTGAGTTCATTGAGCTTCTCTATCATCATTATTTTGAATTTCATGTCTGAGAGTGTACTTGCCTCTATTTCATTTTGCACTCTTCCTGGGGATTCCTCCTTTCCATTTGCTAAGGGTCTATTTCTTTGTCTCCCCATTTTAGGTGGCTCTTGTTTGTTTCTGCTTCTTAGATTGGTCTAAGATTTGACTTACTGTCTTAGTGGTGTGTCTGATACCCTTTTTTAAAATCATTCCTTACACCAGTCCTGTGAGTTAGGAATCTATTCCCATTTTATGGATAAAAAAGACTCAAAGATAATAAAATTGTCTAAGGCCACAGAGCTATGGGTGATAGATATTAGTCTCAAAATCAAGTCCTCTGATGCCAGGTTCCACCTCTGATAATGGCACATAGCAGCATTTTCCACCCCAAATAAACAGAAATAAAGTACTAACTTTATTTTGGGGGAAATAAAGTCTCTCTCTGTTCCCAGGGAGCTGCCTCCCTCCTGAGATGATCTAGAAACCAGGTCAGGATGCTTCTTCCCTGTAAGTGTAGTAAAAACATCATGAGCTTCCAATTGCATGAAGGTCCAAAACAGTCAAAGCCCAACAAAATCTCAAAGAAAATCTAGCATTGATTGGTGTAAAATTCAAGACCATGGTTCCTGGTGTGGGGCCACCAGGGAGGCACACATCCAACTCCAACAAAACTGGTGACATGCTCATTCCAAGGCCAGGTGGTGGGTGCCTGGCAAGCCTTAAACCAGACAGATACAGAGTATGTGTTTGTACAAGCTCACTGCCTAAGAGATGATAGGTATTTGGAAATGGAGAACAGCAAAGAGAAAGAAGAAAAAAAAGAGCTAGAGTCTGGATAACCTGAAGAAACGTGGTAGGGAGAGAAGGAAAATGGAGACTTCTTTCTAGAGCCCAATTCTAGAACTAAACAGATATGCACTTAAATCTCACCTGCATCTCTTAGGAGCTTGGTGGGCAAGACCTGGGTCACTTCAGTCTTCTTGTCTGTGAAAAAGGAGCAAAATAGGCATATCCAAGGGTGGTTGTAAGAATCAAGCAAGAAGATATGTGTGGGGAAAGAACTTTCCTCTACCTTTTAGGTTCTCCCAGCTGGTGTAATAATCAAATTGAGTTGAGACAAATTAATAAGAGAAAATAACTCAATTCAATTATATATGTAAGTATAGGAGCCCCACAAACCTGGGAGAGTCAGAGACCCCGCATACACGAAAGGTGCAGAGACAGAAAGGGGAAATGAGGCATCTGTGGTATCCTGACCTAAGACTGGGAGGCAGGAAGTCTCCAGAGGGGAAGAAGGTCATTTATAGGAGATAAGAAGAGCAGATGTTCACTAATTACAGGCTTGCCATGTCCTATAGGTAGGTCATAAAAAGTTAACCCTGGTGGTAAAGCTCATGTGGGCAAGGCCACACATTTAAATTCTTTTGGGGAGAAGTAAGAGTTTCTCATGAGCCCACAGGCTGTCGATTGCGGTCTGCTCAAAACAACCCACATGCCAAAGTGGCATGCCTTGTAGGAATGTCTATGCTGAACCTCTTGATGTGTGACCCTCCGTGTGGTGCCCGCCACCTAATTCCTGCCCTTCCTTTCCTGTCTCACCACACCTCTCCCTCCCTCCATGCCCACTCCTTCCTCAACACCGCTCAGGCTAAAATCAGCCCAACTGGCTCCTGCTCCCTTAGAGTTATTTATAACTGTGGCCACTGGGAGCTGGAGTAGCCTGGAAAGGAGGCCTGCTGCCCCCAGGCTGGAACCGCTGGGCTCCTGTGTCACCATCTGGGCTGGTATAAATAGTTCACACTGGAGATGCCTCTTTTTAAAGAGAGAAATACTGTGCTACCCATGTTTTCTCCTCCTGCCGCAGGGGCCCTCAGCACCAGCATGAGATCTGCTGTCTGCTGACGAGAATGTCCCTCTCAACTTACGGTTCCTACCTCACCCTTCTGAAGTTCTGGTTATGTTCAAAACTCTGCCAGACGAGGTTTATATTTATGTGTGTGCACCAGAGTGTAAACTGGCTGGTTTTTTTTTTTCTATCTCACAGTGAAACACATCCATTTCAGAAAACATCTCTTATTTTTTTCAGGGATGTCTAATAACTGAAATCTTCTTACAGTTCCTAATATTTATATTATACTATATTACATTACATTACATTATATTAATAATTTTCCTAGTATTATCATTTCTCTCGGGCCTCATTATTTTCCTGAGTTCTGTTTCTCCCCAGTCATTAACAAGCACCAAGCCAAATTTCCAATGTTCCTTATTATTCCTCAATTTTCTTCCAAACCCTTCAAAATAAAGACCCCACCCTGATCCCCTGAACTCATGAGAAGCTGAGATCATGTTGGAGCAGAGGAGCTAGCTAAATCCTGTTTATTGAGAGATTGCTCTGCGCACTAAGTACCTAAACTGATAGAGGATAATACTGGCACTCACTTCTAAAAGTGGGTAGAGTAATAGATAAAACACTCAACCAGGTATTTACTAAATAAAGGACAATGTTGAAAACAACAGTTTGGGAACATTCTGGTTTTTCTTTGTAAGTGAAAACCTGTTTAACAACCTACATTTTTTAAATTTTCTTTTTCCCCCAGCTTTATTTAGTTGTATTTAACAAATAAAATGGTACAGCATGGTCACTTAATATACCTCTATACTTGTAATGTTGCAATGAACACAGAGTGTAGATAATCTCTTCGAGACACTGATATTTTTTCTTTTGGATGTATATCCACAGTGGGATCGCTGGATCAAATGGTAAGTCTACTCCCAAAAGAGTGAAACTGGGCCACTGTCTTACACCTTTACACCTCTCAAAAAAATTAACTTGAAACAAATTAAAGACTTAAATGTAAGACCAGAAACTATAAAACTCCTAGAGGAAAATAGAAAAAGTGCCTTGACGTTGGTCTTGGTGATGATTTTGTTTTTGGATATAATACCAAAAGCAAAATTAAAAGTAAGTAAGTGGAGCTACTGCAAACTAAAGAGCAAAAGAAACAATTGACAAAATAAATAGGTAATCTATGGAATGGGAGAAAATTTACAAACCATATATCTGATAAGCAGGTAATAACTAAAATATATAAGGAATTCATACAACTCATCAGCAAAAGAAAAAAATCTTACTTTAAAATGGGCATAGGACCTAAATAGACATCTTTCCAAAGGAGACACACAACCAACCAAACAGTAAATGAAAAGGTGCTCAACATCACTATTAATAGGGAAATGCAAATCAAAACCGCACTGAGATATCACCTGACACCTGTTAGGATGGTAATTACTAAAAAGACAGCAGGAAACAAGCTTGGGCAAGGGTGTGGAGAGACAGGAACCCTTGTTCACTGTGGATGGGAATTTACAATCATAGCCGTTACGGAAATCAGTATAGAGATTCTTCAAAAAATTTAAATTAGGCCCTGGCTGGTGACACAGTGGATAAGGCACTGGCCTGTGAACCCAAAGTTCGCTGGTTTGATTCCCAGCCAGGGCACATAACCAGGTTGCAAGCCAGGTCTCCAGCCAGGTCTGTAGCTGGAGGCAGGTGGAAGGCAACCATACATTGATGTCTCTCTTCCTCTCTGCCTCTCTCCCTTCCCCTCTCTCTAAAAATAATAATAAATTTTAAAAATCTTTTTAAAAATTAAAAATAGAACTATTCTTTCTTTCATTGAAGAACTTTTAGGAGTTTGTGTGTGTGTAAGATCATAATTTTTAACTTTTTCTTCACTTTAACATTACCATTTAAGATTCAAAAAAATTTTTTTAGTTGTATGTTTAAACTATGTTGATAAATATCTATGCTTTGCTTACAGGTATTCACTCAGAACAATGTTTGAATTTGGGTCTCTCCTAGGAGTTATTTGTGACCCTTATAATTTGTCAATTGGTCATACAAATATTTTTTGATGTACTGATGGCTTTAAACAAAGAGAAACACACAGCTTTAAACCCCCACCCCCCACCCCAAGAATCACCTTGTCCAAAGGCATATAACCCAATTTATGAATAGATTTGTTATTCTGTTTTTCAGATGTTATCCTATAACTCTTACCCTATATTATGTTATGAAAATGTTTATCTAAGTCTTTGTGTTTAAATAGGTCATCTTTATTTTATTTTATTTTTTATTTTTTTAAGATTTTTATTTAATTTTAGAGAGAGAGGAAGGGAGAGAGGCAGAGAAGGAGTGAGACATCAAGGTATGGTTGCCTTTCACCTGCCTCCAGCTACAGACCTGGCTGGAGACCTAGCTTGCAACCTGGATATGTGCCCTGGCTGGGAATTGCACCAGCAACCTTGGGGTTTGCAGGCGCCTTATTCACTATGCCACCAGTCAGGGTTTCATCTTTAGTAGTTGCTCGTATATTTTATATGTCTTTTACAAATTTTTTAAAACTTAATTCCTTACATTGATTTTAACCACAGACAGCTTTTACAGCCTTAAAGCTAACTCTACAGCTGATCACCCCTGTCCATGACATTGTGGCCTACCTTTTCAGCTTTGCTAAACTTGGGACTCATCCAGCAGGTTTGAATTTCCTCTAAGTCCTAACCTCTTGAGAGGTGACTAGGGAGGAACTGAGGGCATTGATAAGTGATTAAAGGTGATTAAGTCACCTTCAATGTTTAGTTAGAATTCTATGAAGCTCCCCCACCCCCGACTTTATTGAGGTATAATCGACAAATAAAATCATAAGATACTTAAAGTGATTATTTGACACACTTATATACTGCAAAATGTTTCCCTCATTTAGTAGTTACTAAGAAGCTCTTAATAGTTGGAAAGACAGAACAAAAATATTTTCTCATAAATGACATTGGTAAGAAGGGCAAAGGAAAAGTTGCATTATATACTGTCTCCAAACTGATTAATTCCACATTTGCAGATTAAACCGCAAAGTACACCAAGTCAGGAGTGAGGAGCCCTCTGCCCCTTGGTTATAGAAGGTGGACACTCTACTTTTTGGGTCTCTGTCCATCTGTAAAATGGTGATGAAAGTACTTATCTCATAGAGATGTTCTGAAAATTGAAATCTATGTAAAAATTCTCTCATTCCCCTTCCCTTCCGGGCCTCAGTGAACTAATATGGCAAGGTGAGAGGCGAACACTCACTATCAGGAAGCTTACAGACAGCCCTTGGTTAGCTAACAGTGGCCCAATGGTCCTGTAGTAGGAAAGATGGCAGCTGTAGGTATATTTGCCCAGTGATGACCCATGAATTCTAACTCAGCACTAGGTTCTGAGATAAACCTACGAGGTAAATTAAAGACATTGAAATGCTTAGTAAGCTGCTTGTATTAGAGGCAAGAAGACTGATATTATTTTAGTAATTTGACTCCCATCTAAACTATGCCATTAGTCACGTTAATTAATAGCAACGTACTATAACATAATAGCTAAGGATTGTAAACGATGAGAAGCACCAACAAAATGAGGTAATGTGCCTACTTAAACCTAGTGGTCTTAAATGTAATATAATCTGAACCTTTTCCTCTCTGGTCATTGCATAATGAAAATACATACGTTTTTGGAGGTCCTGGCTGTTGGCCGGTAAATTTGCCTTGTGCTAATGAACACTGAAGGAATCTGTAAATCTGTAAGCATTCAGGTGGGAGACACAGACAAGGGATGAGCACTGATCCATGAGGAAGACCCTTCTCTGAGGGCAGGCAGCACGAAGATGGCTGGGGGCCTGGGGGGAGGGGGGGGGACTGCCTCAATAGAAAGTACAGAACTGTTGCACAGCTTCCAAAACTACTAGCATCAAGAGATTAGAAAAGTTTCAAAGGACTGTTGTAAAAGAAGTATACTCAGAAAAGAAGCTACCACTCTCTTAGGGAAGCTGCGGGGTGTTTCTTGGGTGTGGGAGCTGGGCTTCAGAGGAGGGCAGGAGAAAAGAGGGTGAGCTAGGACAAAGGCCATCCGGCCCTTGAGATGGGGACAAGTGTCACATGCAGATGCGCTAGAAGCTAGATAGAACCAGGGCCAAGTTTCCTAAAGAAGTCACTGCACTATAAGTTCTGCAGCAGCTGGAAGGCAGGCCCATGGGGAAGGTGACGTGCAGAGACTTGCCCTCACTGAATCAATGGAGAAAAAGAGGATGGGTGGTCTTTTCAAGACAAGCCAAGGTCACTGGCACAGACAACAGGCAGGACTCTGTGAGGTCAATCAAAAGAATGATAAATGCAGCAATGTGACATTGAAAGACAGTGGGAAATGAAGCCCAATTATTGAAGACCTAGAATTTAGAATTGAAGGAAACTGATTTCTTATGTTTATATGCTTCTGAATCGGATGCATTAAAATATACAGGGCCCAGGCTTTCCCTGGTGTGAGACTACAGACCTTGTCGTTCTATCACTAAAAACATTTATGTCCAAGAGGATAAGCAAAGTTTTGCATACTCTGCTTTGCCAAAAAAAAAATAAAGAAAACTGAACTAAAAGTAAATCCCACTCTAAGAAAATCTCTCTAAAAAAACTGGGCTGCTCAGTTTCCCAGAGGGGATGAGGAAAACTAAGGTGAAAAGATGAGATAGGTCTGTCTGTTCATATACTGACCCAATTCCTTTCGGCCATCTCAGAGCTATTTGGAGCAACACAGAATGACTTCTATGGACTTCCATGCTCTAAAATATTTTGTGATGGGACACTCTAGATTTCAGCATCGATCCTCCCCGCTGATGGAGGAGGCTGCTCTCAGATGTCGTTCTGAGAGGACAGGCTCTATGACCATTGCCAAGTCCTCTCCATCCTTGGAAAGCCAGCAACGCCCCCAGAATCAGCATGAAGCAGAGGGAGTAATCAGAATGAGGGTGTTTACATTGTGATTTCCGTGGAAAGGATTAGAAAGCCAAGTAAAGCCCAGACACTATGCACTAAACTTGGTGTTTTAGGAGCTCTTGAGACAAACTAGGAACATGGTGTGCTGGCTCTGAGTATGTGTATTCATAGGAAGACAGGGCCCCTGTGATTCCTCTGTCCTCCTCTGATTTCCCACACAGGACCCTCCCAGGGGCAAACAGGAGAAAAGGCTCATTTGTTTCCTGAAGTTTCCTGGTGCAGGTCTACCCCCAACACCACCACCACAACTGCATGGCAGCCACCTCACAGACAGGCTTCCTTCCCTGCCAGTCAGGCTAACTCACCTCCCACTGAGTGGGGTGACCCCACAAAGAAAGGGGAGCCTGAATGAGGAATGTAAATTTAATAAATAACAAAAAAGGGCAGTCTCCCCCCTCCACATCTGTATTTTAATGAAAATTAAAATACACCTATCACAGAGAACAATTTTGCTGGGAAGCAATCAACAGCAATGGAAATAATATAAAGAGAAAAATTGCCTACAATCTAGTCACTCTAACAAGTAAACTATTTTTATTTATCTTCAGTCCCTTCTAGCCCGCCTCCAAATACACTTTGTAGTTTACAGAGCTTTAAGCACAAAGCTTATGCAACTTCATGTTCTTTTAGCATGACTATAAACCTTTCCCCATGGTGGCTGCTTAGCCTGGAAGAGTGTGTAGTTTATAGACTGAACACGGGAGGCTTTGAACGAATAGGATCCACTGACCACCCCTCTTCCCATCCTCCACTAAAGGTCCTACACAATTCTCTCTACTGTGACTCTTATTTTGGTGGAAATTTCTTTTCAGCCCAAAATGACCACCAGATTTATAAAAGTCATAAAATGTTTAATGATTAAACTGAATTCATTTGGAGCTGGAAAAATACTCAAAAAATATTTTGTTGTTGTTGTTGTTGTGCATAAAGCATCAAATGAATATGAAACCTGGACTAGTCATCTTTTCCTAAAGCCAAGAGCATGTATGTGCAAGATCAGTCCTGGTTCCACCCTGACCAGGCTTGAGTGGACAGCTTCCCCATTCCCTCAATTCCATTGACTCACATGCCAGAGATAAGGAAAGAAACCCAGTATCAGACCAGAGGAGGCAGAGGCCGCTCCAGTCTGGACATACCATTTAGATTGAGTAACTCCCAAGATGCTTGTGGGCCTCCCATCTCACTTGGGCTACACATAGGCCCAGCGACCAATTTCCACTAACGTCTTCCCAAAGCAGGGATGTCCTCTCAAGTAGAAAGCTATCTCTGTCCTCAGTGCAGGCGCCCCCACCTGCCCCACCAATGCTCCCTAAGGGCTCATCATTTCCTTGATGCGCTCTCTCATTCTGACCAGCTCCTTTCCCAGACCATAACAGAATTGCTAGGACAGCCACCCAGACCCAGGCCAGTTTCCTCAACCCAGCATGGAGTGTCCCAAAAGGCTCCAAATGTAAATTTCCCCTCAAAATACATATAAATCAATTTCTATGCAGCCTACTTCTGTAGTAAGGATCCAGAAAATAAGCCAATTTAGGATCTTCCCCATCTACTCCTTAAATGACAAGAATCTACTAGAAGGGTGTGTGTGTTTGTGTGTGCGTACATGTTTATATATATGCAGGCATGTTTTTTGCTTGCCTTGATTGGCCTTCAATCTTCTTTAAAATCCGAGGCAGCAGCAGGATGAACCAGTGACAGAGAAGGCTGATTTGGGCAGCATGACTATAAGAAATGAGTGTTGGGTTATAATCTAAAATCATCTTAAGCCCCTAATAGGTCTACTGAGCCCTATATTTTCCTATTCCTTGTAATTTGTATTTTCTATCTATTTAGAGATTGTAGCCTCATACATTTTAAAACTTTCTTTCAAAAGCAAGTTCCTATTCTGCTGAAAAACAAAGCAAGCCTTTATCTTCTGGAGGAAGGAAGAGGAAGGAAGGAAGGAAGAGGGGGAAGCAGGGAGGAAAAAAACATAAGACCTTGGCTTGTAGAACATAAGGCTTTGCTAGTCTTGTTAAACATACATATTTACAAACAGAGAAGTCCATTTAGGTAAAACGTTAGCTTCAGGGGTGAAATGATGGTTCACTGGGTTAGCTATAGTGGCCAGTGTTTCATACTATCTACTAAAATGCTGTCCACCTTCTAGTGTCTGAACTTCAGGAGCTGCAGAAAATGATTGACAGCCTCCAGGGCCCCCAAGACCCCACTCAGGTGTCCCGGCATTTCCCCTCCACAGGGAGGTTTTGCTTCTACAGCCTAACGCTGCTGTGAGGGACTGCGTCCAACAGGGGCTGGGGCCCTAATCCCGTCTAATCAGTTCTGCATGGCAGGTGTTTCTGCATGACCGTGGAGGGAGGTCACTCCGAGCAAGATTGGATAACGAGCTTAAAATAGTCAGGAGCACAACCCGACCCAGAACGCTGTGGCCGCCAAACATGTTCTGCCACAGAGGCAGTCGCTGCGAAACGTGTTCTTGTTGGACGATCATGGTCTTGATCTTATTTCATGTGATTTTGGTACGGTTAGTTTGCATAACAATGGCTGCTTTCAATCTTCAGGTAGTTTTATTGGGAATAATATTTTTTTATACTTCAGTAGATGATTCTTTCCAAGAGTTTTGTTTATTGTTTTCAGCCCTTAATTACCTTTCAAAAAAAAAAAAACAGTTTCCACTGTACTTCCCAAAGCAAATGGAATCGGCTCCCAAAGTTAAATTTACAAATGAATCAATTTACCTCTAGCCTTATTGGTACTAAGTACTCTGCCTACAAAAAGAATGTTTTATTTGGTTAATTAATCATGACTGATGAGAAAATTAGTTTGGATTAGGAGTCACTGTGTTTTCAGGATAAGTAATACATTTTGTTAAAAAGGAAAGAGGTCAGCCCTGAAGGTCCCTCCTTTTTCTTAAATTGCCAAAATTAATTAACTTCTTTTGATTAATTGTCTGTGTGAGTACTTAGCCAATGCGAGGTACCTCAGAGGGCAGTGAGCGCTTTGACCTGTGGGTAACATTGCTTCCCGGCGTTAGTGTGGGTGTCCAGCAAAGAATGGAAACGGGAGGATTGTACTGAACTATACTTTCTCTTTCTACTCTGCATTTTCTTTACTATGAGCATCAGGGGAACTCTGGATTTAGACTGTAGATTCAGCAGGACAGAAAAATCAGGCTAATTTGTTTTCGTTTTATTGACAAACTGCTTTCTGAGCTCTTAGCCTGATTGTCAGGATAGCCATTCATTAGCCCAAGTCAGAATTTGCAAGGAACTTACCTAGAGTGAAGAAATACGACTAGACTCCAGAAGTGTTTTGGGGATTTCAGCAATGTGAGTTTCAGCTCCTTACTGCCCTCCCAGAGGAGTCAGTTCCTGGGGGAATTGCTTTATGGGACTTAGTCCTGACTCACCCACTCTGTAGGAATGGAGGGCGCTGTGCTCTGTGTTTGCTTTCTCTATGCCCAGTGTATTTCCAGAGGACCTCAGGGAAAACCACTCTGGACAGTGTATCTCTATGAGTCCATTCACTGCATTTCTTTCAACCTGTTTTCTTCCGAGCTCATCGTGTGTGTGTGTGTGTGTGTGTGTGTGTGTGTGTGTGTTTGAAATCACACAGCTAGAAAGTGGCAGACCAGAATTAGAACCTGTGTGCATTTTACTCCAAGACCTAAGAACTGGATGGATACCAGGCAGCAATGTGGGTGAAAAATGCAACTCTGAAAAGAACTTTCCTACTAACCCTGCTGTACCTGAAATCCAAAAAGAACTTCTGGGTTATAATCCTATTTCTTCACCCTCCATAAATTCCTCGAAAATTCTGAGGTGGAGTTTCAGAGCCCAGAGGTGGGAGAACAAGAGAAGCTGAATGGTAAATGTTTCATTTAGTGCTGAACCTGCAAACAAGGAAACACCCTTAGATAATCAAAATAAACAGGAAGCTTGGGGAGTTCCTCCACCCTTCCCAGAGTTCATTAACTCTGAGTAAGTAAGACTGTTTACCCTGGGAACTTCTTTCCAGAGTTTGAAAAGAAAGAACTGAACTCTTACCTAGAATGAGACTTGGGGTGGGGTGGGGTGGGGTGGGTGGCAGACAGGGATATAGCTCATGGACAATAGGGACAGTGGTCTGGTAGAGTCACCTAATACTGGGCTTCTGCTTCTCTGTGGCATAGACCAGCTCAGGTTACAGGATAGACACGTGTTTCTAAGCAAAAAAGGTTCATTCTGCTCTTGTTGTTAATCTGCCCTGATCCAGCTCAAGCGCAGACTTGATGGAAATTGCTGCTGTCTTCAGATGACGTTGGAGTCACACTGCCCAGGGCTGGTCATTCACCTCTAGGCATGTCCCTCAACCTGCAGGATTTATTTAGTAGCCAATGTAAGAAGTGCCTGAGGACTGAGTTTGTCTTTAGTTTCAGGAGAATTCATCATTTGGGTGGAAGGTAAATGCTTGGAAGGTACAGTGATGCTTCTCAAAGTCAGCTGTTTAAGTCAGAGGTCAGTAAACTACCGCCACAGGCCCCTGCCTGATTCTGTATGGCGGGGGTAAGGATGGCTTTTCCAAGAGTACACGATTGAGAAGAATAATTCAAGAAAAGAATTTTGTGATGCACAGAAAGTGTGTAGAATTCAAATTTCAGTGTCTGTAGATGAAGATTTTTGGAACACAGCCTTGGCCATTCATTGAGGGATTTTTCTCCGACTGCTTTCACCACAGAGCTGAATAGAGACCCTGAGAGCCACAAAACTGCAAATATTTGCTACCTGATCCTTTAAGAAAAAGTTTTCCACCTTCTGATTTAAAGGATTGAGTTCCTTTGCAGTTCAGGAATGGAAAGGCAAAAAAAATTAAAACCTTCAAAGGAACTCTGTAGAATAGAATAAAACCTGTGGCATGGAAAAATGCCACTAATACTGATGTTCAGATTGACCAGGGTGAAAAGGAGAAACATAAGAAAATGCCCGCAAGTACAACAACTTCCTGCAGTGAGCCTAATTCAGGAGAATATCGAGGGATCTCTAAAGAAAGCAACACTGACTTCTCAGTTCTTGAATTTTTGTTGGTTTTCCCCTCATTTCTGAATTTGTTTTTATGCACATATAGCTTTAGTGTCTCTAAACATGCAGAAATTAAAGTGTGCTTCAGGGTTACCTGGGGATTTGTGGGAGATTCAGAAAAGGCCTCACGTGAGCTGGGCCTCGTGACCATCGTCCTGGTCTTCGGTGTCTGAGAAGTGAAGAGACTTTTGCCGAGGCTCCTCAGGCCACTTTGCAGGTGTTTTTGTTTTGTTTTTGATATCCTTGCATCCAGGGAAAACTCTAGCATGTGCCCTGTGAATTCCCTGGTTTGCACCAGCTAGCTGTCTATGCCTAGTTCTCTCTAGACTGCACAAGATGATGGGCAGTCCAGGAAACCTTTGACTGCTTATGGACAACTGGCGTGGGGCAGAACAGTTTGGAGAATTGGTTGCATCTACTCCAGTACTTTAGTGGGCCTCTGGGGTGACTTTATCAGAGGCTGGCAGGTGTCAGGTGCAACACTGGCACAAGCAACAAGCTGGCCTTTCTCCCTCCCTGTATCTTAAGTGCAGTGGGGGGCTGCTCTGATTAGACTCCACCCTCACCCCTACCCACCCCCCAACTATGCAGAGGCGCAGGCCAGGTCCTACTGACTGAGGCCTGAGTGAGCAGTCACAGGGGCTCACCAGCCCTTTTCAGTGTTTCTCAGTGTGACCAAAAAATACATTTCCCCAGAAGCTTTGCAGGTAAAGGAAATGTCAAGCTCCTCTCTGCTTTCAACTGGAGGCATAAAAACTGGGGGAAATAGAAGAAAGAAGAAACTGGTTTTGGTTGAGCTCCCACCATGTACTAACTCTGTGGGATGCTATTTTTACAGTTGAGGAAATGGAGATTCAGAGAAGTTGCAGAACTTGCCCAGGGTCGTAGGGCTTGTAGCAGAATTTAAATGTGTAGAGTTTATCTTACCCCAGAGTCCTGTTACTTCCTTTATATCATGTTTCTTCATCTTTTCCTGTAGCTCAGGGCTCAGGCTAGAGGCTGATGTGGCTTAAAAATAGGAAAACGTTTAATGGATGTGGAGAAGCCTTTCGAAATAGAGGGCCCAAGCAAAAGGAGGAAATAGAAAAGCATCTAGTGCTGAAAAATTAGAGTATCATCTTAAAGCATTGATTTGTTGTACCTTAAAACCCTGAGGGAGCCCTGGCAGGATGACTCAGTGGGTTAGAGCATCATCTCCTACACTAAAAGTTTGCAGGTTCAATTGCAGGTCAAGGCATATGCCTAACTTGCAGGTTCCATCTCTGGTCAGGGTGTGTACAAGAGGAAACCAACTGATGTTTCTCTCTCACATCAATGTTTGTTTGTCTTTCACATCGATGTTTCTCTCTTTCTCCTTTCCTTCTTCCCTCTCTTCCTAAAATCAATAAAGACATATCCTTTGGTGAGAGTTAAAAAAAAAAATAACCTGAATGAAGGGGAGATGAGCAAGGCCTGTGTGGAGGTAGACAAAGGGGGGGAGACATGAGGACATCTGTAATAATGTCAACAATAAAAACAGGTTAAAAAAACTTTTAAAAAAATAGCATTATATTGTGTGGCTCCCTAACAAACAGTTCTATTTATAAGGGGAGTTGGTCCCTATGAAAGACAGTGACCTAGACTGAGAAATTAAAAATGTGAAAAGGATAACCAATAATGTGATCAATGGTGCAGCCTGTAATTTGACTCTGGACTTTCTAGAGACTATGATTCTGTAGCTTAGAGTAGCAGTCACATTAAAATCTGAACTACACTGATATTTCTAAAATAGTCTACAAGAACCCATGTTAATTTTAGAGAGAGGGGAAGGGAGGGAGAGAAACATTGATTTGTTGTATCTTGCATGGGTCTGCACTGGGGACCGAATCCATAACACAGGTATGTGCCCTGACCCGGAATTGAACCCGCAACTTTTTGGTTTACAGGGTGACACTCCGACCAACTGAGCCACACCAGCCCAGGCCCAGGCCTGTAACTTCTTTAGTAAAATTTTATCTTTGCCTTAAGTAAGCCCTATCCATTGTTCTTCTGCATCTAGGTTAACATATCTTTGAAATGCCGGAATCATTCTCTTCTCAGACCACTTCTAGGCATAAACCCCCTGAGGGAGGACATAATCTTGCTAACCTTCCGGTGAGGCAGTTATAGAGATTTCCCTACCTTTCTTTCTCTTACCTTCTCTCCCATCTTTACGTAATCTTCCCTACCTCCCTCCTCAATTCCAAATTAGTAAAAAGAACTGAAAAAACTGCCATTCTCAAGAGTCTTTAAGATCTTGTCAGTTTGGCTCAAATAAACTCATAAAAATTCTTTACGGGACAATAATGAGAAAACTAACAACAAGCAAAACAGAACCAAGTATATGAATACAAGGAATAGGCCTTCAGTGGTCAGGGGGAACGGGGTTGGGGGGAGGGGGGAGGCAGAGGCAAAGAAGGGGAGCAGCTTAGACAAGAACCTAGTATAAAGGAACCATGGACATGGACAACAGGTGGGATTGATTTTGGGGGGAATGGGTGGGTGGGGAG